>VYZP01025673.1:0-45193 GCA_013400635.1 Hypocryptadius cinnamomeus
TTTTCACTTCCATGGTTCATGGAAAGTTGAATATCCAGTCTACAATCCCAGCAGGACATAGTAGGACTCCTCACAAGGACATAGAGAGCATTCATTTAAACCATGTTTGTTTTGGTTTTCTTTCACACACACTAATCCATGCGGCCCTAGTCCTTTGTGTAGCTGTATTGAAGAGACACCTACTTACAATTTATGGCAGACAGTTTAGAAATAATTCTTCAGGGCAGTCTGTAGTTACACAAACTCCAGATTAGCCACTCCAAAGAACAACTCCCCTGTTGGGCCTCAAAAGGGTAATCCTTGCTTATCCCACTTCCACATCACAGGAATGACAGCATTGCCTGAGGCAGTCATCAACTCATTAAGGTTGGAAAAGTCCTGTAATATCATTGAGTCCAACCATTAACCCAGCACTGCCAAGGCCACCACTAAATCATGTCCCAAGTGCTACATCCACAGGACTTTTAAATACTTCCAAGGACGGTGATTCCACAACTGCCCTGGGTAACCTGTTAACCTGCTTAACAAACTTTTCAGTGAGAAAAATTTTACAGGTATGTAATCAAAACCTATCCTGATGCAGCTTGAGGCCATTTCCTCTTGTCCTGTTCCTGTTCCCTGCGATCAGACCCTGACTCCCCGCTCCTGTCAGGGAGTTGTGCAGAGCCAGAAGGTCCCCCTGAGCCTCCTTTCCTCCAAGATAAACAATCCCAGCTCCTTAAACTGCTCCTCATCAGTTTGTGCTCCTTGCCCTTCTCTGGACATGCTCCAGGAACTCAATGTCTTTTTTGGAGTGAGTGGACCAAAACTGAGCACAGGATTCAAGAAGTGATTTCATTTTTGCATCAGCCAGAGAATTATTTACTAATTAGATTTCCATAGTGCAGTTTTGCAGGATCCTATACTCTGCATTTTCCACAGCACCACTCTGGTGAGATGTTCAGCTTACTGTCAGCAGGAATCTCAGAGCTCCTGTAAAACCACTGAGTTCCCTTTCTGGAAATAGCCCATTTTTTTTTTTTCTTGTCTGTGAAATAACTTCTACATTTTTAGCATTGTTTCATAGTTTCAGGCTCTCTTTGCACATTCAGCTACCAATTTATCCCTTATGAAATGATGGAATCCTCATTATCCATGCAACATTTTCAGAAACTCGCTCTAGAAGTCAGTAGTCCTTTTATCTGCATCTGCATTTTTACAGTTCTATCTCAACAATTTTAGTGTTAGATCATTGTAATGTAAACATTTCTCTTAATTTCCTGGTGTTCACTGTTAAATACTTTGAGGACACTGTTTGCATTCTCCACAGAAAGAGAAAAACACTTAAAAAGTAACCTTAAAAAGTACAATTTATTGTATTTAAAAAATACAAATATGGACAAAAATCACAGAAAAGTCCCAAAAGAAGGGAGTCCCAAAAGGTCTTCTGGGAATAGACATCCTAGTTTAATTGACAGCAGGAAAATTTAAGGTTGTTCAATAAGCTTAATTTCTCCAGTCATGCTCAGCCCAGAAGTCAACACAGACTTGTTTGCTTGCAAACATCAACTCGTGGTGTGCAGTTAACCCTTGGAGCCTGCAGTGTTCTGCACTGTCCTGAAACGCTCCCCCTCCCTGTGTGACAATCTGTTATAGCCCAGTGCCATCGCCAGCTGGCAGGTAATTTTCCTGTGGAAGACTTTTCTTCCCAGTAAGCGCTGTCATGGTAATATTCAACCCCAGCCATGTAGTTAAAAGAAATTGAAAGGAATAGTCATTTCCCGAGGATGCCTCAACCCATCCAAAGACAGGCGTGCGAGATGGGATAAATCGCTTTTGGAGGCACTTTCATCTCTTTGCCAATTAGAAATTAGACTACACACCAGACTTTTATGTGCATAAAGCTTGTTGGGATAAATCTTACTCCAAACATTTGAGTTCTGCGACAGGCAATTCCAGTAACAATAACTATAAGGTTGCCTGAGACAGAGATACAGTGGAAAACCAGATATTGTTGCTCACAGATTATGGGGAAAGAAAGAGAGGAACACGGCCAGATTTAACTTTACACATAATGAACTTATAGAAGGAAAGACAGGAGAACCAAACTCTCATTTAGGATTAAGGAACAAAGACACAGCTTGAATCTCCAGGATGTGGACAGACAAAGTGTAACACTATTGATCAAACAAGTCGTGTAGCTGGCCATGGGTATTTAGAGTAAATCCCCAGTCACCAGCATCCCACCTTTTAGAACAGCCTAGCTGGGATCCGGTGGAAGGCATTATCTGTGGGTTTAATTTTACTGCTGCATCAGGAGCTTTTGAAAAATATGCTTTCAATAGCCCTACAATTCATTGTAGATCATGAAAAAAAAAAAGGACATTTCAAATGAAAAAACAGGACTGACTCTAACAAAAATAGCAATGAATTCTCTTCCACATAAAGGGAAAAAAATAATTGAATGTTTCATGAAATGCCTTGTGGTAAAATACCTGACACTACCATTAGTAAGTAAATTCTAACCTTTGCCTTGTCCTAGTTTTACCTATAGAGTATTTGGATGTCAACCCGCATACATGGGAACAAAAGCAGGTAGTATTTCCTTTCCTGTGACTGTTTTCAGGCGTGAAGTCTTCAATTTTAAACCTTATTTCAGGTTAAAATTCTTATATATATTTATATGTGTGTGTATTTAGTTACAATGTAGATGCTTATAAGTCTGCTTCAGTTCAAAACTCAGGCTTTGAATTTAAGATGATCAATTATTCATGTTATTTCACTCTAATTATCTATTTCAGTTACAATGTAACTAAGATGACTGTTGTGTATTTAAGTCATCTTGAAATCCCACTGGGATCCTGATTTGGTTTGTTCCATTTCCTTAACTTTTCTCCAGAGATGATGTTTCTCATTGACCAGCTGGAATACTGCTGGATTCCTTAAGAGAGAACCCTCCCACAAACTTTGCCCAGTTTTCAGCTGTCTTTGAAGCTGATTACAACTGTGGCCCGTTGTACCAAGGTCGGAGCACAATGCTTGTGTGGCTCCAGTTCAAGGGAAAATGATAAATATGTCTGAGCAAAATAAGGATTAGTCTCAAATGACTATTGCATACAATGAATGCTGCTTCCAGACAGCATCATTAGTCCAAACAAGGAGTGGAAGAGATGTATCTGACAAACAAATACATTTATCTGCCTTGGTTGCAAGACTACCTTTCTTATTTTTAATTAGTATGAGACCTCCACCTTTGCAGTTCATCAAGGTGCACTGTGGTTGATTCATGCTTTTTGTCACTTCTCACAATAAGGAAAGAATTATGTTCGTAATGACTTTGCATTTGACAAGAACCATGAAAGTCTGGCTGTACCAAGACAGTTGTGCTGCCAAAGTGTTCACACTTGCTTATAGGCCAACATTTTCATTGGCAATATTATTTATATGAAATATAAATAACATTTTTTCAGTTTTCGCTTTTCTAATCCTCATGTCTCGTCCAAGCAAAAGGAAGGGGTAATTAATTCTTTTTATGGTTAATTATAAAGTTCCAAAATTTGCAGCATGAATATTGTGGACATGTTGGAAATGCCTTATTCTACCAAAAATTTTACCAGAGAAATTTTCCCAAGATACTGCAGGAGGTGATACGCTATATACACAATGAAACTCATTAAATGTCACATTTTGTTGAAGAAGTCCATTCATTAAAATGCCCCAGTTTAGATACCAGATTTAATGGAATTTCTCTATAAATCCCAGCCTCCTTATCTTTTTCCTGTTGCTTTCTGACATGCTTCATTGTCAGTTAGAAGAAGGTAAATACATAAGCGATGATGTGACAATTTCAGGACAATACACTGAGTTTATTATCACAGTTTTGAGGAAATCTACTTTGAGTGTAGGACAATGAAGCCACTTTTGCTTCATTCACAACAGAGAAAATGCAAAACTTACAGAATATAAAGGCTTTAGATGCTGATAAGCAAGAAAACTTAGATAACAGCTTGAAAAGCATGGGGGAAAAATAAAAAGTGGGATTAATTGCATTATTCTGAAATAGGTGCAGAGCTGTCAAATCCTCTTCTCACAGTTAGGTCTTTTTCTCACTGTGGTACCAGTAATTTGGCCTAAGCAATGAAGGCTTTAATATTAAGTACTGTCACTCCATCTTATAGTCAGGTAGCAAAGAAAAATCATTGTCTTCCTGTCAAGCATACTGGGAAAAAAAGGATTAAGAGCTATAGTTTAAGTTATAAGATCGAAATAGTCTTGAAAATGCAAACTTTTGCTGGCAGAAAGACAGATGTAAAGCAAACAGTCAATGAAATCTGTCTGATTTTAGAGTTTTTACAACATTTGATGGAAGACAAGAAGTCCATTCTTTACCATGTAATGTCTCAATAATTTCTGCTTTGTTTTTCTTCTTAGTATAACACTCTATGAGTTGCTGTCCTGGCTTCAAAACCACAAAGTTTCAGCCAAACATTTTCTTCAGGTTTGATTCACAGATGTCTAAATATTTTTGTCTTGTAATTATTGTTTTGAAGGAGAATAAAACACAAGTAGGAGATGAAAACTGCATGTTTAGTTTTCATCCTTACTACAATTTCAGTGTTCAATATTTTTTGACTGCTATTTTAATTGCTGGGAAAAGGACAAATTGGCTCAATGCAAATATTCATGTGCCATTGAATGTACAAAAAATACAAGGTATTCAGTGTGAATTCACATGGAACTATGAAAACAATATTCTCTTCCTCTTTTCCACATTATAACTGCAGAAGAGGAATTCCTTTTGGAATGCTATTAGTCAGCAAAAAAACGTCCCTTAAAAAAAAATAAATTAAGAAATAGAGAGAAATTAATATCCAGCAGTATCAGCCTGAAAGCAAAATGAAAGCCACTGTGTCAACTCTGAATTTCTGACTGAGTTTGTACATGCCATTTTTATACCTTATTTCAGACTGACTGGAGTATATACCTTGGGAATACACAAAATTAGAGCCTTGTTTTAGCAGTCTTATTACAGCAAAATTACCTTTGAAACTGAGTAAAAAGAGAGAGAGAGAGATCTAAGACTTACAGAGCCCAGACTCGAAAAAAAGGAATTAACTGTGGGAATTGATTTATGGTATCCAAACCCATAGTATTATCTTGTCAGCAGACACCAAAAACAGTCCCAACAGGGACAGCATCAGAGCTCAAGGGGAAGGACTGGAATAATTGATCCCATCTGTTAACATCCCAATCACTAGCAATGATCAGCTTAGGGCTGTCTTGAACAGATCAAATAGATTTTCAAAGAGTGACTATTAACAGCAGTCTGTTTTGAGAGATGTAAAAATTTAGGTGCATTGGAGATATCTTGTACTTCCAGCACACTGTAAAGCCAGAACAAAAGGTTTAAAACTCATCTCAATGCTCCCATGTGTTACTTACATTGCAGCCCATAACTTCAGGGCTGCAGTACGTGAAAACAAAGTATTAAATCTTACTTAAGCAAAACAAAAGTAACATATTTCCATTCATAATCCAGGAAGAATTATGATGTATATGGGAAACAATTATTGTTAGTTTTGATAAAGAAATTGTATCAGTTTCCCAGATAATCTCACTGCATGTGTTTGTTTGTTTGAGGATTTTTTTTAGAAAGACATTTAAGAATCACAAGTTTGTTGGAAGGGAACACATTGGGTTCATTTGGTCTCACCTCCCTGCTCCAGCAGGGCCATCCCAGAGCACAGGACACAGGATTGTGTCCAGAGGGGTCTGGAATATCCCCAGTGAGGGAGACTCCATCCCCTCTCTGCACAATCTGTCCCAGTGCTCGGTCACTGCCCAGGACAGAAGTTCTTCCTCATGTCCAGGAGGAATTTCCTGGGCTCAGTCCCTGCCCGTGGCTCTGGTGCCATTGCTGGGCCCCGGAGCAGAGCCTGGGCCCTGCTCTGCCCCTCCCTGCACACAGGGACAGACAGGGATGGGGTTCCCTCTCAGCTGGGGCTCCTCTCCAGCCTGAGCAGCCCCAGCTCCCTCAGCGTTCATGGATGCATCTTACAAGGAACGATGGACTTGTGGGTGCTGTGTTTGCCTGGGTGCTCCCTGACACAGTCCTCCCTGAGCCAGGGAAAATCTTCCTCCCAAGATTCTTTTGCCCTGGTCTCCTGTGCCAGAGATTCCTGGGGGATGGTCTTGTCAGTGAAGACTGATGAAAGGAAGGCATTCAATAACTCTGCTTCGTCTGCCCCCTCTCTTACCAGGGTCCCCTCTCCATTTACTAATGGGCCCACATTATCCTTCATTTTCTTTTTGATATGGATGTATTTTAAAAGCCCTTTTGAGTTATCCTTGACAGCCTTGGCCAGATTTAATTATTTTTGAGCTTTGGCCCATCTAGTAAGAGAGCTGCAGAGACTCATGCTAGTGTATGCAAATCTGAAGAAGAGTTTAAGCAGTAAAGTGCTTAAAAAATAAGGGCATGAACAGTAACAGAAAGTTGGGTTCCCAGATAATTTTGCAGAGAAAATTCTATACACAGAAGATAATTGATGTCCTAAGTGGGACTCTGACAAAGACTTTCCTGAAACCTGCATGATAGCATGACAGCAACCCCTCACTCTTTTTTTTTTTTTTTTTTTTTTTTTTTGGAACAGGTGATTAAACAAGCCATTTGGGAACAACTAGTGAAGATGAAGGTGCAGAAGGATCATAGAATTGTTTAGGCTGGAAAAGTCCTCTAACAGCATCAAGCCCAGCCATTAACTCAGCACCACTGTGTTCACCACTAAACTACATCCTTAGGTGCCACATCCATATCCTTAAATACCTCCAGGAATGGGGAATGGTGACTTCACCACTACTCAGGACAGCCTGTTCCAATGCTGGACAATCTTCTCCATGAATAATTTTTTTCCCCTAATATCATAATTAAAGTTCCCCTGACACACCTTGAGGTCATTTCCTCTTATTAGACAGAGACATGGAAAACAGAAGCCTGGGTTTTATTAGTATAAATACCATGACAGTGCTTTAGTTAATATTGCCATTTTCTAGCAACTACAACACCACCTAAAAGTCCAAACTCCAGGTTACATGCAGGACTAAATTCTCATGACGACACATGACAACTTTATGCTTCCATACACCTTTGTGTATTCAAAAGAGAAGTTATAAATGTTAAATGACCATCTGACCCATTAGAAAAGTAAAACTATCAATCATCAGAATTCCTCCTGGCTGCAGTGTCTCCTTCACAGCTCCATGAAGCTGAGGACACGAGTGCCATGTGTGCTCCCTGGGGACATAAAGAGCATCACATTCTCATCATGAAAGCAAAACTCTTCCTCATTAGGTTACATATCTGTCACAACACACTGATCAATCTTTCGTTGTGACACTTGCAGCCGGGACAGAATAAAGACTACAAATGCCATCAAAACACAACATAGAGCAGCAAAAAGCTTTGTTTGGGGGAAAACACCCGCAAAGTGACCAGAAAAACCCCACAGCAAGAGAACAGAGAACCATTAGTGCTGTCCCGTCCTGCACCCCTGTGTCCTGTTGTGATCTTCACACGCACAAAGATGATCACAGACAGCTGGCACATAAAAATTCTGACACTGGCATTCACCATATATTTTGAAATGTATTCAGAGTGCTGTTTAAATTTTAACCTATGGTAAAATCAGACAGGTTTGCACATCTCAGTTTCCAGATTTGCTCTCCCAAAATTCCCAATTCTAATGAGTATATTTGAAAATTATTTTACATGGGATAACTGCCCTGTAGAGGAGGGAAACAGAGGGTTACTGCAGCTTCCCTTAGGGTGAAACCTTGGTGAAATCCTCTTACTTAATTAAAACCCACCACTCATGGAACAGGAATAGTCAGTGTGTCTAATGCTGTGTTATTTCATGCAGATATTCAAAATTCATGTTTCTAACATTTTGTAAATTCTTACCTTTGTTTTTTAACTCCCTGGCTGGATGCACAGCAGAGTGATAACAAAAACAAAAACAAAAAAAACCAAAACAAAACAAAAAAAAAAAAAACAAAGAAAAAAAAAACAAAAAAAGAAAAAAAAAAAAAAAAAACAGAAAAGAAAAACCTGAAAAATATTTTAAAAAACAAACAAACAACAAACAAATTTTTAAAAATCAAAAAAAACAAGTAGATGAGAGATTGCCTTTTATTTTGCAGAACTTCATTGCTATAGAACATACCATAGATTCTTCTAAATGCATTGATTTTGACCTACCTAATTATTGAACAAATTGGGCCATTGGCATTGCTGAGCAAACCAAAGCCAGGGAAACTCTAGTCCTGTAAGGGCAAAGGCACTTCATCCACATTTTGTGCTGGGCATCTCAGACAAGGAGCCACGCAGATGGTCAGGGCTGTCCACTCTGCCATCCACCCACCTCCCCTACCAACTCTGCTCAGCACATCCCCTTTGTGGGCTGCTCCCTTTGGGGTGACTGATCCATCACTGTTCACAGTGCAGGAATGCAAGGGTAGGATTTGTCTTATCTCATTTGAGCTATCTAAAGGTTAGAGATCTAAATCTGAGCTGGTCACCCGAGGCTCTTTTATTTTTTTTGTCAGTGGAGAGAAATAGGACAGAGGGATGAGTCTCTGGAGATGTTTATCTCCTAGTGGTGTGAATCACCATTTATATAAAGCCCCTTCTGTGATGTTAGAGATCAAGTTTATGCTCTATTGTGTTATAGCTAATTCTCATACCAAAGCACCTAATAAGTCTCAGGCATGACCCGTGGCCATGGTATGACTGCAGCTCTCTGCTTTATTCAAAGTGGATCCTTGTAGTTTGTCTTGATGGAAATTTCCTGTGTTTTTAACATGAGTTTGAGTCCAAGACAGAGAAATGCTCACTATATATATTTCAAATAGTGTTTTCTAAAGCTTACTCATAAAAAAATATTTTAAACCTTTCAGAATTTGATATTTCCACACAAACTTCACACATAAAAAATTGAGACATCCTAGAGACTCAAAAGAAATAATTTTAAAATAAAAAATAGAGCAGATCAATAAAATGTATCTTATTCCTGTGTATTCTTCTTTCTTAGGCAGTGTTTCAATACAGAAATTTCTTCTGTAATGTGTTGAATGGGATAAAAGAGGTTAAAAACCAAAGCAAAGTAAAATCTCACAATATTAAATTCTAATGAATGCAAAGACCTTGAAAACATCAGTGGCTCTGCAAACCAAGTACTGATCCTTTTGATAGAATATGCAGGAATAAAATGGTTAGTAGCTGAAATGCTGTGGCACAGTAATAATTGCTTTGCACCTGTAATTCTATCTCTCATTTCCCTATTTACTGTTTGATGCTTTTTTTTTATCACAGAGTCATATTCCAGTCTCTTCATTTGTAGCCCATTTCTGCAAAATAAAGCATGCTGAATGCTGCAAGACACAAAAGACCATGATGATAAATTAAACAATATTTCTTTCTCACACTATTTTTTTTCCCAAGCAGAAAAGCATTTTCTTTTCTTTGTCTTTTCTTTTCTTTTTTTTTTTTTTTTAATTAATTCCTGTGTGGAATCCCACGGTTTGTTCCTATCTCATTATATAAAAGCTTCACAACTTTTGGCAATTGTTAACATTATTATTTTACCATCACTGCTATAATTTTACCATCACTGTTATTATTAGGATTCAAATCAAATTTTGTAAATTAATAAGCATGTATGGAACTTATCTGAATGCAAACCAAATTATAATTAAGGTTTGGAAAATTTGCATTTCTCCTCTGCATGGCAGGAAGGCACTTTCTCCACACAAGTCATGAGCCAAAATTGTTATGAAGAACAAAGGGAGATGTCAGCTACTGCTCTTAGTGAGGACTAAATTTTGACTGAACCACTGAAGTTAGAGGCACAAAAAACTGGTGGGTTTAAGAAACAAAAGAAGGTTGAAGAAGAAAAGAGAAGAATTTCACACCTCCAGAATAAGTGCACATTCAGATTTTCATGGACAGATGAAAATCAGACTTAAATGAAGGCATCTATCTTGCTGTCCTGAATGGTTATGATCTTTTCTGGTCATTGCAGCTCACAGTCAAAAGTTATAAATGTTTTCCTGAGATGCTCTGGAGCCCTTCAGGGGACCCTGGTCAGGAGCTGGGGACAGGCCCCCGTTGGAAGCAAAATTGTCACCAAGACAAGAAAAGGGAACGTCGGGTTAAGTGACAAAAGGAGAAAGAAAAGACAATTTGGAGATGCTTCAGCCAGGAGGTAACCCCTGTGCTGCTGACACAATGCAGGAGGAGGAAGAGGATGAGGAGGACAAGGAGGAGGATGAGGAGGATGAAGCAGCCATTGAAGGTGAACATCCTGGCAGCAGAGCAACAGTGGGATGATTGCTCATCTTCTGCTGAGAAGAATCACATGATTAGTGTCAATTAGTCAATTAGTGACCACTTGATGCTGATTTCTTATGCAATGATTACACTCAGGACCAATAATGAGAAGTTTAGGATGTGTCTTTAACGAAGGATGTTGCTTCATCATGAAGAAAAATTCTCAGCCTTCACTTCACCGTATTATCTTCTGATGCTATTATTTATACTTCAGATATTTACATGTTGATAGTTAACTTTTTGTCTCCAAATTACTGAAAATGTTTCTATGTGATTAGCACTGCTTAGGCAAATTATAGATGTACTACTTTTTGTACCCAATATTTCAGACAACCAAGTTTGCACTGTTTTCTGTATTTTTTTCTTCCATTTAGCCCTACTTTTCAGCAAACTTCACTGTAATCTGTGATTTAAAAATAAATAGCTTGCTCCCTTTTCCACCAAAATATAATGCTGATAGATCAGCATTCCCAAATCATTTAGAGCCATCAGTGTTGCTTCTAAAGTGCTTGCAAGAGTTATTGAAAAGTCTTCTCCTGTAATAATTCTAAGGCTTCCATCTGACTGTTCAGCTGATGACTGAAAGAATTAAATTTTAGTTTCTTCAGCCACTGAATTTAACATTAAACTCTGTCACATGAGACATTATGAGCTTCACAGCACTTTTCAGGAAGAAATAAAGGCTTAATATTGTTGGTAAAGTGTGTACACACTCAAGGAAGCAGAGAAAACAAACTTAGAGAAAGGACCCAGCAATGAAGAGGACTTACAGAAAAGGATGTGAGACAAGGAGAAAGAGCACATTAATTAGATGGGGGTAAAAAAAATAAAAAATTAAAGAATAAGAGACAAGGTCCAGCATAAATATTTTTGAGCATTGTTACAGCCAGCACACATACAGACAGTAAGAGCCACCACAATTTTCATGTATTTACTCTGGGTAGGTCAACCACCAACTATACCCCAGGCCACCCTTAACTAGTGAAGATCATTAGCATGTAATGACCCCCCACCCCCTTCCAGGAGACCCCCTAATAGTGTTGTAACACCTAAGCATGGCACCACTGAGATGCCAAATTAAATTCATCTTCAGAAAGAATTTTTTTCTTTTTTCCCAGAAATTTTTGATAGAAATTTTCTGGAGTCTTTTCGCTTCTTGCTTTTGTGCACCTGGATGTTTAAATCAATAATTCACTCAGTAATAGAGAACAAAGTTAAGTAATTTGTGCCTAACTTTTGGTAAATAAGGGCAGAATTGCTATAGTAACAGCAGAAGGCACTCAGTCACTGTGACAAAAATGTGGCAACCTGATAGCAGAGGCTAACGAGGGTGTTCAATTTCAGCTGAATTTCATTAAACTCAGCTTCTCCCCACTGCAAGACAGGAGGGAGGGAGGGAGGAGAAAGGAGGAGTGGCCACTCAGTCGAAGAGTAGCCTAATATTCACCTTAATTTGGAAGTGAAATTTGTCTGAAAAAGATAGGAAAGGCTAAAAAATGTGAGAAGAACACAGCAAACAACAACACAAAACAAAGGCAAATAGAAAGTGTTCCTGTATTGTGGCTTTCTTGTTGAAAACAAGGAAAATCCCATGCTTAAACTATTATTTCCTTCAATTTCTCTTTGTCTTCTTTCTGTTGAAACAACTGGGATTTATTACCATCAGAAATGGACTCTTAAATTAGGAAAAGGCTTAGAGGACTGAGTTTGGAGTCTGCAATTACTGAAAATAACACTGCTGTGGTAAAGGGGCCCATATGCCCTTCAGAGAGTGAGGAGCTGGATGCGCACCAGGCAGCACTTGGGAGTCACAGAGGAGGAGGAGGACACGTTGCTCATCTTGGAGACACCTTTGAAGACATTCCCTTGACAATGCCTTGGAAGTCCTGAAAACCAGGTTGATTTGCAAACAATAATAATGATGAGGTTTAGGTGTGTGAGCTGTAGCACTGAGGTTTGTCACTTTGGGCATAAAGAGCTTTAGGGGAGGATTATACACAAAAGCTGTCAAAAGTGCTTTGTTGTCTTCAGCTATAAAATACTTAGAAGAAACAAAGTGTTTCCATTAAGAATGCATTTCCTTTGACCAGTGTTGAAGTAGAGGAAAAGAAATAACAGTCCAAATCACCCTGTTGCAATTACTTGGGCAATGTGCTTTAAAACCCACTCCAAGTGTGTCCTGTTCCTAGAGCTGCTGAAAGTGGGAGGTTGTCACCTGGATTTATGAGCCTGCCTATTACAAAACATTTATGGGCAACTATAACTGATGGTCCCTAAAGGAATTTAAAAGTGATATTTAGCTTAAGTTGTCTGTCCCTGCTCTCTGTTGAAATGCAAGCATTGCTTTGTAGCTTCAGGCCATAAAAGAATAGAAATACGTGACATGGAAAGTTCCTATACACCCTTTTTTTTCTTCTTCTTCCTCTTCTTTCTTTGTCTTTTTCTTTTTTTTTTTCCCTATTCTTAGGAAAATTCATCTTTCTGTCATGCTCAGTGTCATTTTTCACAACTGAGTAGCTTTAGACTAGTTATAAGAAATGCTCTTTTTGGCTATAAAAATGAGTCATACTTCAGAGATGATTCTTTTTTCTTGGGTGGGCATAGAATCCAACCCCTCTGCTATCACCTAAGGTTGAAAGTCAGGTGTAATTTTTATATTTTAGATTTTTAGCCAAATAAAAGTTGTATTTCCAAGAAGACGAAATGAAAAATTAGAAGAAAACTATTGCTATATTAAAAGACATAAAGCCACAAATAAAGTTTGTGGGGAAAAAAATATTTTATATTTAGATGGGTTTTGTTTCTATCTTTGAAACTCTTGATAAATACCACATGAAGTATTCAATGAAAAAGACATTAAATACCAATTTAGACTATGAAATAATGTCCTCTTTTAAAATATAATCAGCTGTTACTTTAGAGAGTAAGATAACAGAAATCCTATAGTGTTTTTCTAGAGAGGGGCTGTGCGAGCTTGGGGGCTGGATGGGGCTAAAAGACAGCGCCTATTTTTTCTAGATTTATGAGAAATCATGTTCAGTTAGGGGGCTGTGCATAAATACTTAACTGAAGTTTATTCCAGTGTATTTTTCCATTCACTTCAGGCTAAGAAGAGAAACAACATATGTTTTCACAGAGGATAATTTATGAATAAGAAAATGTCTGAATCAGGAGGTTTCAGCTTTCTGATGTTGTCAGTCACATCATGGAGATAAGTTAATGACAAAACTGCTCAGTCTAGACTCCTTTGGCAATGCATGGGGATCACTGGACTTGGTCTGATTATGATTTGGGTGTTTTAAGATCTGGAACCATTCCCCTCTTGTATCCACTGTAAAAAGCCCTTTGGGCTCTTAAAGCAGGCAGATTAAAGTTAAGGAAGATCAATCATGATTGAGCTAATATTGATTCTAAATTGGCTCTAGTTTTATCTTCGACAAAGTGGCAAGAACAGAGTGCTTGCACAGCTTTTCCTGTTTAGAGGCTGGTTTGTGGTGTTCAGATTGACACCTTGTTTGGATTTAGGTTTTCATTCCCCTATTCAGGATTTTTTTTGTCTATTTGTTTCATTTTAGTGAGCATAAAGGAAATTCAAGGCTCTTGATTGCTGGATACTCCCTTTACCCTAGGGAGCCCTCCTACAAATGAGGAAATTCATTATTGCTAAAAGGGTTGCTGTTGTAAACACTCCATCACCATAATGAGGGATGTACAGCCTCCTCCCCAGCACTTCCTACATGAGTTTAGATAGCACTAAATATGTATTTTATGGTAGTTAGTGTAATGCAAGGGAGAAAGTAGTACTTCATCTTATGAAGTGACATCAGGTGCCCCCAGTGACCTTGGCTGAGTACCTTGGGACCTGGTACTGGCTTTGTTTTGCCTGACACCCAGTTAGTGCTCTGGGTTTCAAGTCAGGTGGAAAATAAAATAAAATCACAGGCAGGGACCAAAGGCTTTTGCCCCCAGGTCTGCAGCAAGGCAGAATACTGGTATTTCAATGTGTCTGTATGCAGCATCCCTTATTGATAAGGTACAGCT
This sequence comes from Hypocryptadius cinnamomeus, assembly GCA_013400635.1. Taxonomy (NCBI): domain Eukaryota; kingdom Metazoa; phylum Chordata; class Aves; order Passeriformes; family Zosteropidae; genus Hypocryptadius; species Hypocryptadius cinnamomeus. The sequence continues at coordinate 14,408 of VYZP01025673.1, forward strand.
GAGGGAAAGTCCTGTGTCTGCTGTTGGAGTATTCCTGGTGTGCAATAAAGCATTTGTAAAACACAACTTCTTTTTCAAAGCCTGTATTTCAGGGAATCATGGAATCGTTAAGGTTGGAAAAGGCGTCTAACATAATCAAGTCCAGCCCTTAACCCAGCGCTGTCAAGCCCCACTAAACCATGTCCCTAAGTGTAACATCCAAACTGCAGTGAACATTTCTAGGGATGATGATTCCACCACTGTCCTGGGCAGCCTGTGCCANTTGGGCACCCTGGGCTGGTGTCTGGCTGCTGTCACCAGCACCCCCAGGGCCAGTGGTAGGGCACAAACTCAGCCATGAGGAAGATGATGATCCAAAGCACTTCCTCTGTTTTAGGGATCAGGGAGATTGATTTGATTTGATTTGATCTGATCTGATTTGATTATTTTATTGTTACCATTCCCTCTTTGCCCTGCCCATCCCTTTAGCCCAGTTTGGCCAGTGTCTCACTTCCTCTGTGCTTTCAATTATTGACACAGAAAGACCATTCCACACAAGGAAGTGAGATGGTCTTTAAACCACAGTTACAAAAACATGTTACAAGGTCTGGAAAGGAAAGCTGACAGGAATAGTAGTTTCAACAGGCAGAGATGCCTTCCTGATGGCGTTGTAAGCAAGAGTGAAAAGATCTTATGGTGAATGATAACAGAAAAAGAAGACGAAGAAATAGCAGGGAGTTTATTGTGTTATGTGCAACCACTTGATTTTCCTTCCAACAGAAAGGATTGCTCTTCTGGTTTTGTTTTCAGATCTGATGATAATGACTGTCACTATTATGCAGTGTCCCATTTTCTTTTAATAACTGCAAAAACATAAAGAGATTTATTTTACAGCATTGATAAATCCTTGAGAAAATGAAAACACAATTAACCTGAGCTGGTTAATCTCTTATATATCTTAATTCAGTAAATTTTCCTTCCTCAGAATGAGCTTGACCCGTGCATAATAGCCAGTGATTCCAAGGCCTGTGATGAAGAGATAGACAGATACTTTCAGAGAGAGATAAGTGAATCCTGGAGAGCTGGAGAATTTGTAAATTCAGTTCAACACTGAACCTTTCACCTAGTGCTCAAAACCCCTCCTGTTAATGTAAAAAATTATTCTCACAAACAAATGAGAATGTACACCACTAAAAAAATCCCGCATATTTTTAGCTAGAAATAAACAGAAGCACAGCCTGTCTCCAGCTCTCATTCACAGCTTCTTTATTCTGCCTTAATGTAAATGACAATCAGGTCTTAGGCATTTATCTTCCATGCAGCTCATGCTGTGTCTCTCCTTTTTTTTTTTTTTTTTTTTTTTCTCCTTCTTCCCCTCTTTTTAACCTTGTTTCTAATGGATTTTCTTTACCCTTTTATGCATTGGTGGAGATAAATCAGGACTGAACTTGGACCTGTTCTTCTTCTGTATAGGTGATGATGATTTGTATCATGCAAACTGGACAAAATCACTTGGAGAAATAGGTAATGTCAGTCAGGAATATAAATAGGAATTTTCTTCAGAAGGTGACTGGACTAAGACTATAATTTTCCAAATTGTGTGCTTTTCCTGAAACAGAATATGTATAATCAGATCATGAAACATAATAGCTTTTATAAGATCATTTTAATGGCTTTTTGTTTGTATGATTTGAGATGTGCACTCCTAAAAACTGCTCTGAGAAAGGAAATAATAAAAGGTATTATTAGAAATGTATTACTGCAAGTGCTTCCTGCAAGATATATCCAGATAATTTATTTTATAAACCCATGAAATTTTGTAGTACTGTAGTAACATTAATCAAAATTAACAGAATAGCAATTTAAAAGTGTATATTACACAGAATCACACATAAAATGGTTTAGGCTGGAAGGAACCACAGCAGGTCATCTGGTCCCACCTTCCTGATCCAGCAGGGTCATCCCAGAGTAGAGGATTGTATCCAGATGGTTCTGGAATATCTCCAGTGAGGAGGGCTCCACAGACCCTGGTCTCTGCTCCATCTGTGGCCACCCACACACTCAAGATGTTTTTCCTCATATTCAGGTGAAATGTGCTTTTTAAAAAGCATTTAAACTTCTGCTTGTCCCAAACATAGGTACTTAAATGCTTTTGCAGAGTAACAAAAATCTGAGTGTTGAATCTTCTTTTCAGTCTGGCCCACAGCTTCCTAGCTTCCCTCTAACACTTCTGAAATTCAAATTACATCATACTCTTAAAATACTTCAGTTGATGCAGTTTGGATGTCTACTGCAGTGTTTGTCTGGAAAAAAACTTCAGCTTTCAAATCCTCCTGTAAAATGAAAGATGGCTTAGACAGACCGAAGTGCATGGGTAGAATTCCAGCCTCCTGTGGTGTGGTACCTTTATAACAACTAAAACTGAGCTTTTATGAGAGGCTTAGAGAAACTGGAAGTGCAAGTGCTTAAATATATATGTATATACCACAGAGCCATAAAATATTCTGAGTTGAACGGGACCCACAGGGACCACTGAAGCCCAACTCCTGGTTCTGCACAGGATCACCCCAAGAATAGGGGTGTCTATAAAACTATAGATGCGTGTGTGTGTGTGTGTGTGCGCGCGCATGCGTGCGTGTATATGCGTGTATATATATGTGTGTGTATATATATATATATATAAAGAGAGAGAGGCTTAAATATATAAGTATGTATTTTAGATTCCAGGGGTAAAAAATGATAATTTCAGAGAAAATTTCTCCTCTTGGAAGCATAGGTTGACTTGCACATGTAGTATTTCACATCTATGGATGCTCAGCTACAGTAACAGGGAGAGTCTACAAAATATTTGCTGCAACTCTTGGGCTTTCCAGGAAGTTCTCCCTACGGCTATTTCCTTATTCTCTTTTGTCTGGTCTAATCTTCTTCTTTTCCATAAATATGAGGTACAGGCATTGCCTTAATCCTCGTGCCTCCCTTAGAATATTCTATTTTCACACCCCCAACTTGTATTGTAGTGACCCAGACCTTGGGAACTTGAGATCTTGAATGAAATCTCGATTATTTCTTGTCAAGGCTGAGCATTGCCTTGTTCAAACCTCTGTGATTCAGGCACTGGACTAGGAGGTGATGGGGAAAAAAAATCTAAACTAGAGAGGGGTTTAACCACCAATGTTGTGGCCTGGTGGAGAATTGCCTCAGTTTTGGAGGAAGATCCACGGTGGGGAGGAGACTCTTGGTGGTTCCCCTGACCTTGCACTGACGACCCATGTTTCTGTCAAAGAAGTAATCCCACAGCTGCCCATCTTCTGTGAAGCAGGTCAAAATGCTGTTTTATGCTCTGCTGTTGACTGGAAGGGATGGCCCCACCTGAGTGACGGGTGTCAGTGGGGTCTGCACAGGGTCCCCCAGGCCTGGGCTGCCTGTCACTGCGCTGAGCACAATGGGCAGAGTGACAAGCCCTTAACAAGAACAGCTGCAGCAGGCAGCAGTCTAATAAAAGTAATCCTATTTACAGCCTGCCTTGAGATGTTCCTGTGAGTTGAAAAGTTCACCTCTGGCAGTTTCCTGGGCTTGTCACCTTTTCTGCCATTTCCTTTGCATGTAGCTCAAAGGCGCAGGTTTTATTGAATGGGAAATAGAAATGATAAATGAAAAAAAAAAAAGAAATACAAACTAAAGCATGCTCCTGAATATGGCAGGAGTCCCATCTCCAGGAGTTTAGCGGCAGCACATTTTTGTCTCCCTGTCAGAGAGACAAAGCCGTTCTTATAAGCCTAATCTAAAATATCACATATCCTTTTTATGTGGCTGATATTATTATCTCCTATCCATGGGCATTCAATCCTAACTTAATTAACTTGGCAAGCAGAAGCATTGTGCTGTCTCACAGTCAGTGTCTGTTATGCTCTCAAACCATCCTACCCAGCTGCGTATCAAGACTTTTTACCTGCCTGCACTTACTTTTGATCTGTGTGGCATACAATAAATCCAGTCAGCAACCCCAGAGAGCCTTGCTCTATATCACCACTTTGAGGAACGAACAGATCACTTTTTTTTCAGTTTTTTTCTTCATTCTTTTCTGTAAAATTAAAAGCCTTCTGTGCTCACCAGATGAACTCAAATAAAGTCTTATTTTTTTCACTCTTCGACTGAACACCCCCTTAGAAGATCATAACTTAGGGACTATGAATAACTGCTGGAATGGCACATTAATATTCACACAGAAGTAGATTCAAGTTTCAATTATGTAGCAGTAAAAAATAGAAAAAAAAAAGAGAAGAATCTGGTCTGACATAGTTTGGCACTCTAATGTGAATGTGAAAGACATTGGGATGGATTGACAAGATTTTTAATTATAGAATATAGGCACCCTGAACCTGACCTTCTTTTTGAGGATTGAATGATTTCCAAGAAACAGCATCTCCTCTGTTCCCTTTCCATCAGTATTTGTTCATCCTTGTTGTATTCTGATCTGTCACATTTTAAATTGAGAGAGAGAAGTGCTAAAGTATTACAAAGAACCATCCTGGTCTGAAAGACTAAAATAATAAAAATAATGTCTTAGTGCAGTCTTCTAAGCTATAGCAATTTAAGGAAAGACCCTTGATAGATTAACAAACCTTGTTACTAAATAACCTTATGTTTTTAGTTGATAAATTTCAACTAAATTTTTGGATATTTTGGAAAACTCTAATGGAAAAATCTTCCCACTCTCTCCTACCCCCATCCAAAAACCAAACAAAAAAAACCACAATCCCCCCAAAACCAACCAACCAAACAAACAAACAAAAAAAAGAAACAAACAGACAAACAACAAAAAAAAAACCCACCTTCACTGAAGACATTTAAGTAACGAAAATTTGGTAAACATTTTCAATTGCAATATCTGCCACTATTACCATACATAAAAATTACAGCGAAGATAAATATTATGTAAAATTTAGATGGTTTTGGTCCAGAAAAATGCATAATATTTGATATAAAATCAAGAATATTTAAAAAGTTTTAATTTTTAAATTAGTAATGTATTTGTGGCTATAAAAATATATATCAGAGTATTGTCATCAGAATGCCTTCAATAGCAGCACTAAGAACCAATGACACGATCTTCCTTGTGGCATCTCTCTTGAATACTCACTACTTAAACCTGAAGGTCTTACTTCAGGGGAGATAGAGAGAGAGAGAGAGAGAGGGAGAGAGAGAGAGAGAGAGAGAGGAAAGGCTGGAGAAATCTGAATAGCTGTCAAGAGTGAGGGGAAGAATTTATATCAAAATCTTCTGTGGGATATTATTAGGGGACAAATTAAAATCAATACTTTTCATTCTCTGTAGGTAATGATAGCTGTGCCTCACAGATTAATTAACAGTAAAAAACAAGAGCCACTTTTCTTTTTAGTCATTTTTGCAGGAAACATGTATTGAATTTCAAGTGAAAATGAAGGGCTATGTTTAGATACAGAGCTACTTTGAGATGTTAAGTTGTGCTTGGTAAATCTACATCTAATTTTGGGAAGCAGAAGAGAAAAGTCAGTCTGGCTTCCTAAGAGCTCATTATAAAAATTGCTTTTTAAACTTTTAACACCACAACAGTTTTCCAAACTGAACTTAACTTTTATGTGTTCAGATTTAACAAAAAGATGTACATGTAACCTTTCAAATTATAACCACTAATTCCTGAAATGGAATAATTTGATTTTAAAGCTCAAATATAATTTCATATATTGTAATACCCATCTGATGTAAGCCAGGCATTTCTTTAAGGTTCTCCAAGTGTCAGTTAGAGCTACATGATCTTCTAAATATTAAAAACAAGAGTGGTCTTGTGAAGAATTGGAGAACTCTCATTTTGTTGAATGACTAAAATAGGGTATATGTGTGCTAAAAGCATAAAGAAAGTGTGATTGAAATAGTGTACTCAAAACTGGTCTATTCTAATAAAAATGAATTTGCACCAAACTCCAGGCAAAAAGTCATTCACACATCTGTCACTTTGGAATTTATGCATTAAAAATGCAATCGATCAAACTTTCCTGATAGCAACAAATTTATGTAAAGAGACACCAACTTCTAAGAGGCCTTTATCTTTGTTACAACATCTATTGGCTGAAAACTACAGATTAGGATGTGTGCTGTGAGTTCACTGGGGATATTGTCACTCATGTCTTCCACCTAAACTGGGATGAACTGGGAATAACGGTGATTACCCAGATAATGATGCCAAAACTGAAACAGATTAAGCTGGTTCTTTTTAATTTTGCCCTCTAAAAAAATTTATTTATTCCTGAAATTGATTATTTCAGGAATATATGCTTTTTTTTTTTTTAATTGTTTGAAACTACGGACCAAATCATCTTGGTTGTATTTACCTCAAGGCGTCCAGACAAAGTAGTTAAGTTTCTTTCAGTGTGGATACTGAAATATAAATGTCATCAAACTTACTTCCTCCTATTCTAATATATATCTCTGAGGCCACAGAAAACACTCTGAAGGTCTTGGTTGCTCTCATTTGAGGACACTAAGAACCTGAGTAGTGACCTTAGGTCACATTTAAAGGGTGGCTCACTGCATGTCTGTTAACAGTGAGCTCTGCCAGGTGTCCATTTCCATTTTCAAGCATTTTTTTATATATATAACACCTGTGTTGCACCTGCCAGTAATATCTAATCCAGAAGTTTTGTCAAATGATACCATGGAATAATCTGTGAAAAAGGAAATGCTGCTCTCGTAGTAGGTGACAGTAGCTCCATTGCAAACATCCTGAGGAAGGTCCTTGAAGATATTGTTGAAACCTCCCCCCTTTTTTAACCTTCAGGTGAGGTGAGTCTTACTTAGATGTACAAGTTAGGTGAGGAAGGCAATAATTGTAAGAGCTGTTAGCTGGAATTCTTCATGTGTGCCTAATTTGGAGGATGGGAGCATCACTGAAAGGCTCCCCTAACCAGATGAATGAAGGGTTTTTATTTTTTTTTCTGCTTAAATCCCTCAGCTGGAGTAAGTTGCCTTTTCATTTAACGTGTAGCATGAAGAGGAATGAAGACAAGTCATTGAATAAAGCTGCTCCCTTCCATTCAGCCCAGCTGAAAACCAATCCCACACTCAATTCCTGAAGATTTTTCCCCAGATCTGTGTTGTACTTGGGACATCACAGCTGTCTCAGCTCACATCTCTGCAGCAGCTACAGGGACAGCTGGGTTGGGTCATCACAAATCTGGAACTAGAGGAAATTTCCAAACACAGTGACAATTCCACCACACTCCCTGCTCTAAGTCAGCTGTGCATGAACTTCTGGGGATGCACAGGTGGTGCAGTTGTGAGATGCTTCCCTCTCTTTGCCTTGATCTGTCTGTGATAAAGACAGGCCCCAGGGATTTTGGAAATGTTCTCACATCACAACTCACTGTGCTGCTCACACCTGAGAAAGCCCAAAGAGTGCTGGATTAGGTCCCAGCAGTCACCAGGGAAGACGTGAATTTGACTGTCATTACCTCATACCAGTGAGGATGTGCTAAGTCTGACAGCTGACTTCCTACAGAATTCCACGTTTAATTTTTTCCTAGTAAGAAACAAAGCCAAAAATACTCCCTATTTGTTCACTTTCCTCCAAAACAATAGCTGGCATAGTTTTCCTTGGCTCACAGATTTCTCCTTACAGCCACGGTTTTCACCCACACAAAACTTTTGAAGAGAAAAGAAGAAAATGCAAAGAAGGAAACTCAACTCTGCTGCATCTAATACAGTAATGATCTAGTCTCTCCCTTGCTGCACTGGAGAAAATTAGTGTCATGGTGATGAAATCCAGCTATATCACAATTTCAAGTGATGCACTAGTAACCATGGCAACAAGGTATTCCCTTCCAGTAAATGCCTGTAATGGTGCTTTTAAGATTGTACATCAAAGCCAAAGCATGGCGTTGAATCACCCTGGAGCAAGTACTGACTTCAAAGCAAAGAGGTCAGAACAATGGGTTATCCATAAACAGAAAATAATTCTTTTCCAATTTGCAAGTTGTTTTTTTTTCTTTATGAGGTGCTCTGAAATAAAAGCTGGAGCAATTTAGTGGATTTTGCACTATATTTGTGTGCTCTGGGATTACTACAGCAGCTCCTACGGTCTCCTGGCTGCCTACACAGCTTCTGCTACTCTCCATGGGCTGGTGATCATTGCTGTGTCTCTGAGCTCTGCAGCAGGCAACATGAATTCCTCTGAAAAGGAAACTTATAGGAATAGATGGTTGAAGGCTTCTAGTCTGGCTAGTTATTCCACTACACTCATGAAATTTTAACAGTAAATTGAAAAGCTAGGTGGTGAAAATAGATGTAGAAGGGAAAAAAAACAGTCTTTAAAATGGCTTTGAAATAAAAAAATTAAAAAAAAAAAAAGTTCATGCCTGAGGAATATTAATGTTTTTCAAGGAATATTAAAGCTGTTGCTGATTGATGATGGAACCATTAAGGTTGGAAAAGACGTCTTAGTCTCCAACCACTGACCCAGAACTACCAAGCTGGCCACTAAACCGTGTCCCTAAGTGCCACATCTTTTAAATACCTCCAGAAATGGTGATTCTACCCTGCTTTGTTCCTGCTCTGCTTGACCAAACTAATAGGAAAGAAATTTTACCTATTATCCAACCTAAACCTCCCCTGGCCCAGCCTGGGGCCGTTCCCTCTCCTCCTGTCCCTGTTCCCTGGGAGCAGAGCCCGACCCCCCCGGCTGTCCCCTCCTGTCAGGAGTTGTGCAGAGCCACAAGGTCCCCCCTGAGCCTCCTCTTCTCCAGGCTGAGCCCCTTCCCAGTTCCCTCAGCCACTTATCAGACCTGTGCTCCAGAGGTTTCCCCAGCTTTGTCACCCTCCTCTGGACAGGATCCTGCAAACTTCACAAAGCTAAAAAAAGTGATTGAATTAAAATTCCTTGCTACAGAGGAGAACTTTTACATCATTCATCAGTGAGGCCAGCTATCTTTCCTAAAACCTGGAGCTCCATGTTTTACCTTTGTAAGATGATTTCTGGTAAATACCATTTCAAGACTTAATTTTCCCTGAAATATTTTATTTTCACTCCTATATGTTTACAACGGAGTGTCCTTTACTGTGTGGTGAGTCTTATGTCTAGGTCAGGACATGGATGCTTAGGAGGATTTTAATTACCAGTAGCTATGGAGAATCTAATGTGCCCATTTGGTAACATTTGGCTGAATATCTGAAGTGGCTTACAAAGAGGTCAGAGTGTTTTTAAATTATTGAATTCCTTATGTGGTAGATTGTGAAAATACAGAGATTTTTCCTTTAGCTCTGGGCATATTTCTGTGTACGTATATATATGTGTGTGTGTAAGAGAAAACCTAACACAATTCAGAGTTAGGGGCATTTGAGTAATTGAAGGATTTTATAATTTTGTTTTAATGCCTTGAGCATGAATTTTAACATTTCTTCCAACACCAATAAAAGAAACTAAATAATTTTTGAAAACCTATAAATGTGCAGTAATAGAGGCTACTATACCATTGGCTAGGCTACTATACTATTAGTTTCTTGTCAATCTGCTGAAGAAAGAAATTTTGAACTAGTCATGTCTTGGCAAAGACTATTTTCTTGCTTTGTGTTGAAAGAAAGTGTTGATCATGACACTATTCAGACCAAAGAAGGCATGATAAGAGATTTGGCACATGTAGGACAATCATTAAAGATCATAGACAGAAAAAAGGTCAAAGAAAGACAGTAGCAACAACAGACCTGAACATAAATCTGAAGCAGTATAAGCTTTAGATGATGAAAGCATTTAAAATTAAGTTAGAATGGTGTACACCTTGCTGATAAACATGAGATGGAACTCTCTAACAGGTACATCTTGTACAATCTCAGAAGGTCTCGAAAGTCAATGAATTCAAATGAAGTGACATGAGAAACCTGCAACTCAAAATATATGAAGAACAAGTGCTAGGTGTTATCTATTCATTGGTCATGTCAAGCAGCTGAAAACTTTCCCTTCAGCTTTGCAGTGACATTCTTTCCTTATTCAGCTCCACTCTCTCAACTCTCCTTGCCACAGCCCATCTATTGCATCGCACCGATGCCAAAAGCTCAGAGTGAGGGTCCTGTTCACTGCTGACTAATTCTATCAGGTTTCTGTGCAGTTTTTCTTGCATGTGTGTGTTTTTCTTAACTAGATGAGATGAGATGGCAATTGATTTTTTCCAAAGGTTAATACTTCTCACCGCTAAGTCGCCAAACCTATTTAAACAAAAATAAAAATAATGCACCATTCAAGCCATTCAACCAATCTTTTTCCAGGTGGCAAATTACACAGTGGTGATACAGAAATTCATCTTTGTAAAACTTTCATTCAAAGCCTATAGTGTGTTGCTCAGTACTATTCAAAATTGTCCTTGTTTTGACCATAAGAAGGCTGATAACTGTGGTCCAATAATTGTGCACTTATGTTCCTGTTTGTCTGCTTCTCATTTGAGAAACGCAGCTTAATTAGAATTCCAATTTGTTTCACAGAAAAAGCTGCCAAGCGAAAGATCTGACATTCAAAACAAAATCAATACTTTTGTAGAGCATTTAAGCATCTTGGGTAATATCACAGGACTGGAGTAATTCGTGTCATGTAGTAAAGCTCTAATTAAAGATGCGTCAGGAGTAAGAATTGTATTTCTTCATTATTTAGCCTGTGCTTTACTGCTCGGTTCATATGAGGGTATTGATTAAATGTTCATGTTTATTATGGCTCCCCCCTCCAATCATGAGTGTGAGAAATGAAAGTTAGGGTAGATGAAAAGTATTCTCTGCTTGTCAGGTATCAGAGACACTCAAGGTCAAATGCAGATAAGGACAAGCAAGGAAATGGAAGGGTTTTGTTTAGTTAGTGGTGAGCTACAGATTAATCTCTATTTTTGTTTTTTCTTTTCTCAAGAAATATGTTTGAAAGTCTGTCAAAGGAATAAAATATCAGTGCATTTCTTATTTGTTAAAAAAAAAAAGTTAGATCTGATGAGCTCGTAATATCTGTATCTAAAAGTTTCTTTAGCCTATGAATTGACTCCCTAAGGTCAAATTATGAAAGTTCATATGGATGCCAAGATACCTCACTCTAGATATAAATCTGTTTATCTCAGAGAAGTAATTAATGATTTCAACCATAATTTGATATTAAATAAAGGGAGTGGCAGAGACTTACAAAAACATCATATTTGCCACCTCTCTGCTGTGACAAGGATATCTGCCAAAACTTAAGCACTACCACTGCAGGAGACCTTTTCAGTAACATCCTTGAAGATCCAGCAATTAATTTGTTGTTAAAAATACTTTCCTTGTGTTTTCTCTCTTCCATTGAAACCTTATTTCTCATGTATTCTACCTTGGACATGGGGCATGTACTATTCCCTTTTTCACTACAGCATTTTTTAACATGTTGGAAGCCAATTAACCTGTTCTTACCAAGCACTTGCTGGAGTCTTTCTCTCAGTCCTGAGTTAATACCCCTTGAGAATCTGAGGTCTATATGTTAGAGAGATCTATATGAGGTCTATATGTTGCCAAATGGAGGTAGGTAAACCCATCACAAAAAAAAAGTTTTGAATCTTAAGTGTAATTAAGGGAAGATGGATAAAGCTGGGTTTAAGTGTTTTGTTTCAGAAAGCTTTAAAGCCTTTATTCCGTGTGACAATAAAATTCTGGAGAGGTAAAGATAGAAATAATACAAAAAGTAGAGTTACATAGGTCATCTTCTGGTTGTCTGTGGCTGAAAGACAAGAAATGAACAAGTAAGCCCTTGGGGCTTCTTAAGTAATTTTAAAGAGGTCAGGTATCAACTTTGGAGATAAGACCATTTGATTCAAAAGGAAATGAACGGCTATTTCAGTGGGAAGAATTGAAGAGGATAAATACACTGTCAGCAGAAGAGGAGAGAAGAAAAAAAAAAAAAAAAAAAAAAAAAAAACCCCAGAGTTTCTTTTTTGGTGTTTTAACAAAATTGAGAGGCTGAAGTCTTACCACCCCTGGCTGACATGGAAGAATATTGAGAGAAATAACTACAGGACAATTAGTCCCCTGCTGTCTTCTACCTGTCTACACCTATATCAAAAAATAAAAAGCTGTGTCTGAATTGTAAATAATTAAGGACTTTATCCATGAACCTTCGCCCTGATGTCTTCCACAAGCCAGGTAGCCTAGGCAATGCTGTTTGGTCTCCAGCTCTAGCTCCAGGTGTGCAGAATCTCCCTCAAGTCACAGAGTCACAGAATCACAGAATCATAGAAACACAGGAACTGAGATTCATCGAATCATAGAAGGGTTTGGGTGGGAATGGGCATTTAAGATCAACTAGTTTCAACTCCCTGTCATGGACAGGTAAACTTTCTCTATCCCAGGTTGCTACAAGCCTCATCCAACCTGGCCTTGGGCACTTCCTGGGATGGGGCAACCACAACTTCTCTGGGCACCCTGTGCCAGGGCCTCACTACCCTCACAGTAAAGAATTTCTTCCTAACATGTAACCTGAATTTCCCCTCTTCCAATTTGTACCCACTATTCCTTGTCCTGTTACTAAGCTCCTGATGCAGAGTGCCTCTCTGGCTGTACTCTAGGCCCCCTTCACATGCTGGAAGCTGCTGTGAGGTCTCCATGCTCCTCCTCCAGGATGGAAAGCCACAACTTTTTCACCCTGTCATCATATGGAGGGTGCTCCAGTCCCTTTACCAACCTCACAGCCTCCTCTGGACTTGCTCCAACAGTCCCATGTTCTCCTTCTCTTGGGGGCAATAGAACTGTAGGCAGTATTCCAGGTGGGAATACTGATAATACCAGAGGGGAGGGGGAGAATCCCCTCCCTCAATCAGCTGCAGATCAAAAGTTCTCTGAGATAAGCCAATGCCCTCTCTATGTTTTGGATACCTGAGAATATCTCAAATGGTTTCAAGTACCCTAAGAGTGGGCAACAGAAGGAAATCTTAAGCCAGAAATCTTAAATCTCTGCATGCTTTAGGAGATGTCCACACAAGAGTCAAATGCCTGGTGAGGAGGTTAAGGTCTAATCCCAAAAGCAGTGCTGCTGTATCAGCATAACACTACCACAGGGATAACTGACTTTAGCTTGCAGTTACCTCTGGGGTACTATGCAGCTTGTAGGGCAGAAATGTCAAAGGAGACTTGACAGAAATTTCCAGAAATGTATTTGGAATATGTGGAACAAGCAAATTTCTGGAACACATGTATTTATACATATCCTAATGAGGTTTTAAGACATGGAATCCTTCAGAGATGAATCTGTCCCAGTTCTAAAATAAGAGTCCTTCAAAATTCAGAAAATATTACTTTAAAAAAAAATTACATTGAAGATTTCAATAATTTCATTTTTCTGGAATTCCATTGCATTTCCTGTGTCATTTCTCTGGAGTGACCCTGCTGAAGCTGGAAAGGTGGAAAAGGTGAGACCATTGTGGTCCCTTCCAACCTGACCCATTCTGTGATTCTGGGTTTCAACAAACAAAGTTCTGGGATATTAATGCAAGATTTATGTGCATGTTTTTTGTTCTACAGACTCAGTGGGCAGAAATCTTCCTAAGCTGTTTCCACAGCTCCTTGTTCAGTGGTGTTCTACTTCAGCACCACTTTTTCCCTAATTGGATTGCAATAAAAATGCTAAATCCAAGTACTTATACAGCTTCCATTCCATCGTGGATCTTATTTTCTTTTACTTTCCTTTTAAATGTAATGATAATGAAGAGTCTACATGAAATTTTCTTTAATATCTTTAAAGAAAGTATCCTTAATAGCTGTGTATTTAGGGAAAGTGCAGATTTTAAGAAAGGTGTTCTATCAAAAAAGTTATCTCCCAAAAAGACAAATTTGCTTCTAAGATCACTGGGCAAATGGTGATAAAGAGTACTATTCTCTCTAAAGAAGAAAAAATAAAAAGTGGAATAACACCAAGATTTTCTTTCTGGAAGAGATAGTATAAAGTAATGAAATCAGAGAATATGGAGCTTTGGCAGTTTGATTTTAGGGGGTTTTTTTTTGTAAAAGATGAAATTATATAAGACTGAATAATATGGAACAGCTTTCTGGAATATATTTGCTGATAATGGAAATAAGGCTGGCCTATTCACTGAGGTTACACACTGAGCAGTTCTTTGCTGTATTAAAAATTACTGAGTCTTTCAGAAGTAAGCTAGTGTAGTATGTGTAGGCATTCAGGTTCTGTTAGCCATTAAACTAAATAGAATATTATTTCATGCATGATTTAGCTCAGTTGGATGGAGAATGCAGCAGTGGGCTTGAAGAGGTAAAGGGTAAGAGTAGAGGTTTATATAAATAAATCTTTCATTTTTGTTGTGTGGTATTTACCTGTGATTGTAAATGCCTTATTAAGATATCTTCACAGATTCCCCACTGATGTGTTCCAAAAATGATAACAGATTGATCTGCCCTCAATGTTGATAACACAGCTATTTGCAGCCCTGCTGAGAGGAAAGAAACAGTTATTAATTGGCCACTGATGAATGCAAATTCTTTCTTAAGTGAATTCATTGTTTCCCTGAAAACACTTGATTGGGACATCCAGACTGGCAATGCACTGCATCAAATAAAAAATGTGATATACTTGAAGTTAGCTGTCATGTCTGAATTTTATTGATATCTCTCTTCCTTACTGATATCTCTGAAGTGTGGGATTCATTGAATGCAGGTGTAATGGGGCTGATTTGATGCTACAGGAAAGAGAAAAGTACTGCTGAGCCACTCTGTGGATCTAGATGAAGCCTATTAGTTATTGGGTGAATTACCATAGCTTTTATGCCCCTCACCTAGATTGTGATTTTCCTCTTTTTCCAATTGCTCCCCTTTTCCACCACTGAGCTTGAAAGCATACCTGTTCTGCTCAGTGGTTATGGAATAATACACAACTAACCTGCCATTAAAAGAATCCTAAATTTCATTCAACTTCCATGCTTAATTTTTCCTTCAGTCTGTATTCCTCATTATTTTCCTCTCTTCTAGTAAAAAAACAAACAAACAAAAAAAAAACCCCACCCTTTGGATCTCTAAGTGTACATGTATTGCTTGTGAATGTTGCTTTCTGTTTGTTCATATTTAAGAGTAATTTGAACACATTCAATTTTTTTTTCCCTGATGAACTTCCATAGATGCTTAATTTCTCCTGAGTGACCATAACAACCTCCCCAGCAGTTTTCTTGTGAGGGGAAGGAAATACAGTTTTTACGACATTTTTGCACTCAGCTGTGCTAGAGCTATTGCATCAAGAGCAGTTTGTAAAGATAGAACATATTTAAATTTAAAGTAGCTATAGGCTGGCATGTAACTCACCAGGACAGCTGCCAGAAATTCCCCAGACTGATGAATTGAGGGGTTTAATGTCAAGTGAGCTGTGCTATGTCCCTTTTTCTGGCATCAATATCTAAGTTAATGGTTTAGAGTAAGGTTAGAAACACCCATGTGAATTGCACAGGCAATTTCTGGGGGGTTAGGGACATTCAGCTGAGCCTGGAGTTTTTAGTGAAAATTATGCCATGCTAATTCATTCTTTAGGGTCAGGCAAGGAGGTGAGTCAAATCCACATGTAGCATTTGCTCTAAATACTCACAGAAAATCACTCCTGTGTTGAACAGCCTGGCTGCAATTTTAAAAGCACAAATAACTTTCTGAAGTTACATTCAAATAAGGCATATTGATGTTCAGCAGCAGTAAAAAGGGCTTAGCAGGAACACTTTTAGAATTTCATGTGACTGACTTTGTATTATAACACTTTTAAATCATCTCAAAAACGGAATTTTGAATTATACTGTAAAGAATCCTTAACAAGAAAGCTTTAATGTATTATACATTTGATGATATTAAAAGTAAGCTCCAGTGTCTTTCCTGGAAAGCTTAGAATATCCCAGAGAAATATTCAACATATTATGTCACCCAAAAGTTTCTCAGATTATATCAGAACTAAGAAACATCACAATTAACACAAATATGTCTCTTCACTATCTAACTCACAGAGACTTTTTTTCCATTTTTTAAACTATTTTTACAACAGAAATCTTTATCTGAACTCTATGTCTTTTGTAGCAGAAAACTCTATTCATGAATGTTTATATCAATCTCTTCTTAACCCGTGATGGACTTTTCTAGTGATACACTTCTGCCCAATTAATCCTGATGCACTCCAATAGACACTGAAAATGCCTGTAGAGAAACTGGTGCTCAATGCATCTCTTGCATGGTTGTACAAGACTGTGTTGCTGAAATTTGTCAGCATCTTCGATCCTTGTCTTTTTTTTTAATTCATGGATATACTTAGCTGTATTTACAGCAAAACCTTTTCCATTCCCTTTAAAAGCTTGGCCCAGCAGCACTTTATCTTTGTGTACATTGCATAATTTATATCTTACTGGGGTTGGCAAAGGTTTGCTCTCATTTCCTTTTGTACTTGGGGCACTAACCAATCATTTAAGCCAAACTCCCATACAGCATTCATGCACCTTGCAAAGCAGCAATGTACTTGAAGGTAGTCCTACAAAGTGGAAGGAAATATGATCAGTTGGTCTTGAGAGTACATTTAAATGAGGAAAAATGAGATGTTTTTTATTTCTTTAGAGAGGCTAATCTACAAATAAATGACTGCAAAAAGAGAGAAAATATTCAGCGTGTGGTTTCTGGGTAGTTGCTTGAATATGTATGAACTGTCAGCCTAAGATCACTCTGTGATGGCTGAAGGAGAATGAGAAAGACAATAACACAAGAATAAAATGAATTTCAGAGTTTATTGAATCCAGAACTGTGGTGGTCCTGCAGTACTGACTTTCTTATACTACTCACAGATCTGTGTGAGAGTTGTGTAGGAAAGGGAGATAAATTTAAATCCATTAAACAATGTGCTCTGGAAAAGGAGGAAGACCAGACTAGCAGGGAATTTAAAGATCATCTATTAATCTTAATCCCTGCTACAAAGAAGTACCACTTCTGAGGCAATAGCCTTTTATAAGGAGAGGGAAGTTTTCCAGACATCAGTAGGAGCAGATGACTTCAGACTGGATTCTGAGCAGGTGCAAGTATCTAAAACATTCCCTAGACATGTTACATGAAAAATAGATCAGTTCAGAAAAATCAGTAAAGTAGTACAATTATTTTTAATGCTGATCAATTTGCATTCTCACAAAGGTTGCTTAAATACTTAAAGAGTATTTGTTATCTGACACATCAGTTTCATTCCCTGGTTATATTTCTGATACTGTGTCTCCTTCCTTTTTTTCCCACCAAACTGCCTGTAGCAACCTTTTACTGCTGTTCTTGTAGACTTCTGGACAGACAACACCATGCTCTCCAGAGCTGAGCAGTATCTGTTACCAGAGGGCAGGGTAACTGCTCTGATGTTTGCTTTCCACTGCCTGCATACTAGCTTAGGAAAAATAAAAATGCCATATGTGTAGATCCAGGAGCTTACTGTGGTTATAACTGAAGTATCAACAGCCTAGTGTGAATTCTTAGTAGTCCAGGAGTGATTATAGCATAAAGGAATAATACTAGAGGACTATTAGGACTAGAATTAGTCCTAATATGAATAAAACTACCTTTTCCATAGCAGCAGTATGAAGTTCATCAGAGGCAAGTGCTGGGTTCTGCACCTGGGTTGGGGCAACCTTGGGTATATGGAGAGAGTAGGGAATGAGATCCTGGAAAGCAGTGCCATGGAAAGGGACCTGGGGGTCCTGGTCAGTGGCAAATGGAACTTGAGTCAGCAGTGCCCTGGCAGCCAGGAGGGACATCCCTGTCCTGGGGACATCAGGCCCAGCATCACCAGCCAGGCAAGGGAGGGGATTGTCCCACTCTGCTCTGGGCTGGGGCTGCCTCACCTTGAACACTGTGAGCAGTTTTGGGTGCCTCAGTACAAGAAAGGTGTTAAGACTTTATAGAGCCTGCAAAGGAGGGCAACAAAGCTGGTGAAGAGCCTTGGGGGGAAGCTGTGTGAGAGGGGCTGAGGGCACTGGGTCTGTCCAGCTGGAGAAGAGGAGGCTGAGGGGAGACCCCAGGGCAGTCACAGCTCCCTGTGAGGGACGAGGAGGGGCAGGCTCTGATCCCTGCTCTGTGGTGACAGGGACAGGACCCCAGGGAATGGCCTGAATCTGTGTCAGGGGAGGTTTGGGTTGGGTATCAGGAAAGGTTCTTCACCCAGAGGGTGTTTGGGCTCTGGAACAGGCTCCACAGGGAACAGGCACAGCACCAACCCCAAAAGAGTTGCAGGAGCGTTTGGACAATGCTCTCAGGGACAGAGTAGGATTGTTGGGATTCTTGCACAGGACTGGGATTTGGACTCAATTATCTCTGTGGGTCCCTTCCAACTCAGGATATTCTATCATTCTATGATTCTGTGATCTAGTTAAACAAACCCTTCAACTGCAGCACACAAATACAAAATAAAACAAATTAGACAGTGGCCTGTTGTTAGAAAGCACTGTTTTAGCTTAAGTACCTAAGACAAAGCCCCAGGCAAGAGAACACAAATCCAGACAAAGTGAGCCAGACCAGCCTTGCTCCAGAGGTTCTGCAAACCCACTACAAAGCCTCTTATGAGCAGTAGCAATATTGTGTTTACTGGGCTACAGTGCTTCAAAGTGATATTCACAATAACTCCATGAACTACTTTATTAGATCCAGGTTGCAGAAGGACAGCCACAAAAATTGCAGTCCAAAGTTGAAAAATTTTTATGACTTCTGAAGGAGACATGAAAAAGCCTTGGAACACTCATCTGTAAGATGAAAGAAAGGTAAAACTGGAGCCACATAACCCAATAAAGCTGACCTGATCAAGGATGTTTTTTGCTGCTACCCCACGGTCAATTCTTTCTGTGGCAGAATTTCTTCTTTGGACAACTGCTCCTTTGCATGTGATTGCCTGCAGCATCTTTTTCCAGGATTTTGCCTAGAGGTTTCTGTTCTTGGGCAGCTTTTTTCATGCAGCTGTTGCCTGAGGGACTCTGTGAGGATAAGTTTATTAAGACTTGTAAAGCATTCAGGTAGTATAATAAGAAAGGCCAGATAAAAGCCTCATCAAACAATGCAAACAGAATATATCAGACCTATGGAATCATCTTTCAGAAACACGTTTGTGAGACAGAGCTAGTGTTTCCCTGAACTGCTCAGCATTAAAATTTGCCACTGTATAATCAGTTCTGCACACTGACAATTGAGTAGCTAAATGCTTTGGGGAGAGCATCATAACTAACCAGTGAATCACTTATTTACAAATAGTTTCTTCCTCTTGAGCAGCTGCAACGCTGATTGATCTGAGACCCTCCATCAGACAGAGAGATAAACCTACAATCATTATATGTTGCTCCAAAGCCTGTCAAAGCCAATGAATCTCTTAATTGACTTCCTTGGGCTTTGGAATAGCCTCCACTTATGTAATCTCTAGAAGCTGTCCAGAGACACACTTTGCAACATTTTTTGCCTCTATTATTCATCAACAAGAGAGAGGAGAATCACTGAGAAACCTTTTATTTTCCATTGTACACCAACCCAACTGAGACGCAATGTTGCCTGGGGAATACTGGAGACAGAAGTGGTGATGAAAACATGGCAATGGCAAAACAGTTCCAGTGGGAATTATCAAAGATGGAGCAGACTTGGTGAAGCTGAAGAACAAATAATTTTAAAGAAAACATGTGTAACTGTAGATAGTCAAACAGGTAAATCCAGATGTGACACAAAGGATGCTGCACAGTGGAAAGACTGACTTTTCAAATTTCCTGATTTAATAATCTCAAAAAGGTTATTTCTGTCTCCGTGTCCTCTCATTGCTTTGCTTTGAGCCATATTTTATCCTTTTCTTGTAAGTTTTTTAAATTTATTTTTGTTTGTTTGTTTGATCATAAGTATCATATTTTTTGCACATTTTTCTGAAGTTTTGTAGGTATTTCTCTTCATTAAACAGGGACTTTACAAAAGAAATTGCTACTTGATATTAAACTATCTGAATAATAAAAGGTGTTTACAGAATATCACAAGATGTGTAAATATTACATAGGAAAATATAGATTAAAAAAAAAAAACCAAAACAGAAAAATGATCCTGGCAATTATGCAGCTTATAAAAAGCTATATCCTTTGGAAATCAAGTGGAATCATGCAGAATGAATGGATCAGGGCCATGATGGAAAATTTGTTTTCTTGAAAAAGAAAGAAGCTTAGATGTATAGATAATCTTTAACCCCACAGACCTTGAAAGAACATTTTGAAACCTCATTTCCTTCCTCCTTTGTATTCATAGGATGTATGAAGAGGCTATTCAGTGCTGATCACTGTTTTATTATTTGAAATTAAACCTTATGTTTTCAATATTACTTGTCATTATTGGACAGGACAGACCTTCTCAGGATTTATATAGGTGATGGTTGAAGTCTAAAATTTTTCCAGGTATGGAAGAAATTAGTCCTGTGAGCTAATTTATAACTTTCCAGGGATTCTGTTCATGGATCTCATTTGATACAAATAAGAAGGAAGAATTTTTCACTAAACCTTATGGAATGTGCTGCTGGCAGACCTGGCAGACATTAGTAGTGAAAAGAGAAATTATCTAAGATATTAGGTGCTTATTAGTCTTGGAACACTAAGATCCAGATATATTAACTCCTGCTGGTGACCACTACTAATTACGTTGTTGCTTAATTCCAGTAGCACCACAGCAACTGCTCCCATCTGGCATTTTCTGATATGCAGGGTGGTGAACTGTTTATTTAAGTTGATTAATAATAAGCTATTCAGAACAGTTTCAGTTTTAATTTTAGTTGGTCATGTCTAATCATTACTAGACTTAATAAAAGATGGACTTTGTAATAGGAAAAAAAAGGATTTGAAAACTGCAACCCCAATAAAAAAAACCACTACAATTAGGTCAACTTCTGAATCTTCAGGGAAAATTAAAGTGTTCTAAAGTTAACAGTGCTAAAACAGTGTGAAGAAGAAGACAGTGCAGGAAAACGGGCTCTGAATTTCTTTAATGTATTATTAGATCTTTTGTGGGGATGGCTGAGGAGGAGGCAGAAAGCATCAATCAAAACCCTTGTATTTTGAGGTTATGGAGATCAAATAAAATGAAATCAAGTGATACTTCAAAAAGAGATGCTATGGGTTAAGGAGCTCCTGGCAAAGCACTATTTCTTAATAACAATGTGTGATGTTGTAGACAAGATAGGCCCCACCCCCAGCTTTTTTAGACTGTTTGGTTTTGACCAGCTATTCAATCATGCAGCATAGCTGGCATGAGAAATACTCCCTTTCATGTTGCACCAGTTGATTTATTCATAATAATTTGTTCATACCTTAATAGTACAGAAAGTACTGGGATGTGCAAGATCTGAAGGAATTATTTTATTTTTGTTCCCCTTCCCCTCAGGAAGTTACACACTGAATCAGACAAGACCTTTCCTCATTTTTCATACTTGTGTTGCACGTACACCTAAATCTTTCCATCTCAAAGGAAGGTATAAACTTAATTGAAATGCTGTTGCTATGTGCATCCAAACAAAGGATTTACAACTGTTTTGTATTTAGTACTCAGTAATTAAGAAATCATTCTGCATTCAGTGTCGTTATTATTCTGCTGTCTATGAGTGCACATTGCTATTTAAATCCAGTCTGTCTTAGAAGGTGTAAGTTCAATGATACTGTTGACTTTGGAGAAAATGTCTCTGTTCAGCACTTGAAGGAAAATAGTTTAAGGTTCTCAGCTCCCATATAGATTGTTTACTTCATGTGTTCTCAAGTAATTTGTCAAAAAGACTTGAGCAAATAATTCATTGCATGATCTCCTATTTAAATGGGAAAGTAGGCTAATTATGAGTTGCTGACTTTTAATTAGCTTTATCTGAGTACATTCTCCAGGCCTTATTCCATACCACTTATGTCCTGCTCAGGCTCCACGCCAGCCAATACATACATCCTCATTAACCACATAGTTCCCTTCCCATCCTTTGATGTAATCCACTGGTATCACTCCACAAGTCCTGAAAAATATCCACAAAATGTTCACTGATCTGCTTAGTGTTTAGCCCATGACTTAGGGCTCCATCTGTCACAGTGGTCACTCAGGACAGGAGGTGTGGTGTGTTGTGTGGGGCTCTTGGGCACCAAAGCCAGGCTCAGCCTGGGTCACTGCTGCACTTGCACTGCTTAAATTAAAGCTTCACTGATTTGGGTGCTCCTGTTACACCATTTTCTACAAGATGCGACTCAAGTCCTGCGTTACAACAATTTAAATGTGTTTCCATTACAATCTCCACCCTTCATCCCTTTGGACCAGACCATCTGGTTTAACATTCCAAAGATCTCTCCCTTTAACCCTGCTCTGGCCTGAACCAATCCACAGACTGCAGACCCTTAAGGCTGTTCCTGCTCAAAGCAGTGTCTTATCTATGAGCCACAGTCTCATCAGGGGTTTACCTGAGGTTCACATGTTCCAGAATTGCACAGTCCCTGGGCCATGGGTGGTTTGAGGCGTCCTGCTCCCTCCTGGACTCATCCACAGGTCGCAGCACTCCCACTCGAGCTCACGCTGGGGTTCCATCCTGTCCAGCACAGACACAGCAGAGGTGTGCTGGTCCAGCCCAGGCACATCCCCACTGCTGCTGTCAGAACATTCTCAGGCACAGCAGAGAAAGGGGGTGAGCAGCACAGCTCTACAGTGAGCAGAGAGAGCAGAAAGCACTGACAACCACGGGACCCTGGCAAACAGGAGGGAAGCTGCATGGCAAGCACAGCAGCCTGCCTACTGATCCCTAAATAATACTAACAGATATAAATTCTACCCAGCACTTCCCAATCACAGCTGTCATTACTTCAAGCACTTAGGGGAACCAAAAACAGCTGTCATGGTTTAACCACAGCCAGCACAAACACCACACAGTTTTCGCTCCCCTCCTCATTCAAATGGGAAGGGGGTGAAAAATCATCAAAAAAAAAGAGCAAAATTTGTGGGTTGAGATAAGGGCAGTTTAACAGGACAGGAAAAAAAAGGGATAATGATAATAATAAAGAATTAAAACAAGCAAAAAAAAAAAAGAACACACAAACCAAATTATGCACAATGCATCTCCTTATCAACTGCTGCTCAATGTCCAGCCATCATCCCTGGTCAGCTTTCCCTCCACCCCAGTTTATACCCTGAGCATGGTTCCACAGGGTATGTATGGAGCATCTCCCTGCCCAGCTTGAGACAGCTGTCCCAGCTGTGTCTCTTTCCAACTCCTTGTGCCCCCTCAGCCTGCTCACAGGATGGGCAGGATGAGAAGCTGAAGAATTCTTGACCACTACTTAACAAAACCTAAAACCAATATGTTATCAACATATTATTCTCATCCCAAATCCAAACCACAGCACTGTGCCAGCTGCTGGGATGAAAATCAACTCTATCTCAGCTCAAACCAAGACACTAGTTTCCCTCTTGCTAGGATAAGAGGATTTCTAGAATTTTTCTAAGCATTTCTAGGACACAATTCATCAAGCTTGAGATGATTTGTTCAGTCATGTTACCTATCTCTGGAAAACCTGTTTCATGGTTTATTTACAAGACAAAACTTAAATGATTCTCTAAAATTCATAAGGCAAATAAATTCCCTTCAAGCTAATATAATGACTTATTAAGAGATGTTAAAAGTATTTTTTAAAGAATTGAGATTAAACAGTTGTGATACAGAGTTACTTGTGATACTAAGAAACTGATTCGCATTTTCACATAAGCCCACATTGTATCAGAACTTCCTCATGAAAACCCATTTATCTGTCTCCTGTCACTTCCTCTTATGTCTTACACCTCAGAATCTCAAGGGCAAGATTGCCATTTGTCTTACCACAATACCCTTGTGATTTAAAACTTCCCCTGGTGTCATCATCCAAATGATGACACCTGAAGAAATCATAATCCCCGAAAATTTTTCTGGTATTGGTTTCCGTTCTTTTATTTCTTGCAACTAAAGCTAAATCTATACTTTTACACATGATAATTTATTCATATCTCATGCATTTTCAATGTTACATACCCTGTTCTCCTTTTCTTTTTTTTTTCTTTTTTTTTTTATGCTGACAATGACAAAGGCTGTGAATGGAAAGTTGAAAAGGAGCTAGTATGATAAAAGGGAAACATTCCTGTAGTCTAGGTGGGGAGGAAGCAATTCCTTCTTTCTCTGGCAAACTACATTAGCTTTTCTCCCCCTTAACGCTGCAACACCACTGAGTAGGTCCCTGACACAAAGGCTGCATTACCCACTGATAGAAGAAGCAGCTATTACTGGTCTGTGCTGCTGCCCAGGGGCAGCTATAATTTCACTCTGTGTGTGTTTCACCTGCAGCCTCTCTGAGGGGCTCATCTGTATGCAGCGAGGCTGAGAGCCCGGCCGGCTCACATCCTGCCCCCGTCCACGGCATGTCATGGTGCCAGCACCTAGGAAAGGCATTAATATTTATGGGGAGCCAGCACAAAGAAATCAAAGCATCTCTGTCTGCCTTTCGATTTATTCCACTCCTCATAAATTTAATTTTGGAGGAACTTTTGGAGGGGCAAATGCCGCAGCAGTTCCAGCAAGGCAGGAATGCACATGTGTGATATTCAACTGCAGTTGAGAAAAATTCATGCCGATTTTTCCTTCAGTGAATTTGGGATTCCCTCCACCTTTTCAAAATTTAACACATTTTAACATTTGTTCTAATTAAAAAAAAAAAAATCCTCATTAAGCATCTCTCTTTCTTAACGAGGAGGTAAAAGTCCCTTTCTTCCAAAGTCTGGAGATCAGTGTGCAGAACCAGGTTATCAAAATCCATGTTTGTAGTGCCATTTCCACACATGAAACCATCCCAGAGCTTCACAGTAAATCATTATTTCCTCTTTCCCACACCAAGTACAGAATGACCAAGAGCTGTGTGTTAGTGCTCATGATTCTTCCTTCTCCATCTCCCTCCTAACTCTGAGGGCTCTGCAGAAGAGGCTGGAGTTGAAGTGTTTCCTGTGGGTAAATGGAATTAATACAATTCTGAGGGTGGGATGTCTGAGCCACAATCTAACAACTGAACTCTGTGGTGCTGTGGCTTTACCTACCTCAGCCCTTCCAAGTCCTACTTTTTTGGTTTGGTTTGGTTTGGTTTTTGGTCTGGTTTGTTTTGGGGTTTTTTTTTGTAAACTAATGTGTTGCACCATTAAGGCTGTGACCTCCCTGTGCTCTGGGGGTTCTGAGTGGTTAATGAATCACCAAAACTCTGAAGGTGAACAGTCTCCTGTAGGCAGCTGTACTGCTACATCAGGAACACTGATGCTTCCTGAAAAGAAAGGCTTGCCCACCCAGCCAACACAGTGAGGTTTGAAAAATTGGGTTCAAGTCCTTTGCCCCATCTCTGTGTCCCTGAGTCTCTGTCTGCCCTGTGTCTAATGAGTGGCACATTCTGCAAAACGAGGATTGTCTCTTGCCTCGTGATGGCCACAGAGTGTAAAAGGCTTTTGAAAAATGATGAATTTTGTTGGTTGTAAGGAAATATGACAGGTGTGCTCTGTCAGTAAATAAAGACAAGCAGGCAGGCTTCTCTTCCCTAAATGTGGTAATCTCCTCACATTGGGTCTCATAATGAGGCACAAGGCCTGCACTGCATCTTGTGGTGGCAACTCCTTTATCCCTTTGTAGTTTTTTGTAGGAAGGGAATGGGCAAAGCTGGATATGCCACATACATGCTTCTGGTTGCCATGTAGAGTAGAAAATTCACAGTGCTTTGGAATATTAGAAAATAACCTGGCCTGGTAGGCAGAGCTGTGGTACAGAACTGGGGCCAAAACCCTGCTTCTCTGTCCAAAAGATAAAAGCCTATTTCAATAGCTTCCTGGTCAGGTAAATTTTGAAGCCCTGGCAGGAGAGGTTCAGAATGGACATAAGGAAGCATTGCTCTACAAAAATAAGGGTGGTCAAAAACTGCAACAGACTTCCTAGACAGGTGGTCAGTGACCTAAGCCTGTCAGTGCTTAAGAGGCATCTGGACGACACCTTTAAGAACATGCCTTAATCTGGTCAGCTCTGAATTGGTCAAGCAGCTGGAATACATGATCATTGTAGGCACCATCCAACTGAAAATATTCTATTCTTCCCTTCCTTCTTTCATTTGTTAAAGTATTCAGTTATTCCCAAGGTCTCATAAAGGCTTAGGCAAGGGTAAAGGTTTTTCTGCTTTCTGTATGAAAAGTCTCAGCTTTCAGCCCAGATACTTCCAGGGTATCTCCAGAGCTGCAAATCTCTTCCAAGTCAAACCACCTGTGCAAACCATAGGATTATTAAAAAAGGGGTTTGCCTGATTCAGAAAGAGTTCAACCCTTGACTGTGTGTCAAGGCTACCATGACAACAAAAGGCTCAGAAACATTTTGGTTCTAGAGCTGTTAGCCCTGAGTCCCCTGAGCTGCGTGACTTCACCTAAGAAATTCCTCATTTAACATGTGCATGCACATTACTCCTTCAAATCCTTCCCAGGCTCTTGGGTCTCAGACTGGCTCTCATTTGTGACATAGTTTACCATTTCAGCTGTAAAAGTCCTTCTAGAAATCTTTTCAGCTTAGTTACAAAACCTACCACCCTTCATGCTAAAAAAAAATTATAAACACAATTCCCTACCCCTCATGTATATAACATACCAGAATGACTAAGAGTTTCCAGTGAAGCACTGGGATATTTTCAAATTTGTTATAATGTTTTGTTTCTGTTTTCTGATGGTTTCTAATGCCTTGAAGGATGAAAGGAAAGGCAAACCAGCTGATCTGTTTAAGGACGGGCCATCTTCCACACCAGTAGACATTGACAAGGATCATGAAGTCTTGATCTTGCCAATGCTCACAAACCCCACATCTGGTTTATCATTTGGCAGTCCCTCTGCTCTTGATACCTAAAGCCATACTTGACAGTTTAGTGTCAATGGCATGGCAGTGTTTTTTTTGAAGGTAGGACTTGATGATCTTGGAGGTCTCTTCCAACCTTATAATTCTATTATTCTATTTTATTCTATTTATTGCTCCAGCTAAATATAAAGCCTGTTGACAAACAGCTCTGTGTGGCTGCAGTTTGTCTTCCCCCAGAGCTCTCCTGGAAGCAAGAGTGAGCTGACTCAGGGTTTGTTTCCATGAAGTCAAAGGTTTGGAGCAATGATCTGCATGTAGTTATGTATTTTAACTATGGATAGCACCTGGTGACATGAACCCTGCTTTTAATTTGCTACCATCACAGGAATGAATATTTTTAATGATGCTGTCAGCAGCAATTTGAGCATATATGCCCCTGGAATAAAAAGTTGGTTCATCCTTTTTTTGGCACCTTTTTTTGGGGCCACTCCTTCATTGTTCTCTAACATTGTCAGCCTTACTCCCCAAAAATCCACCTTCCCTGAAAACAGACTCTGTCTGTTATTTTTGAAGGATAATAAAACATGAAACTAGCACCACAGCTCCTATGATGATTTAATTCTGTGTTACTTACGTACCAATAAAAAGTTCTTTTTTTCTAAACAAAGTATAGCAAACGCATCATGGCTTGGCATACACACTTGGTAGCCCTGGGCAATAGTCATTTAGCTTGTTTACCACATGAAATCACTTTGTTTTCTCTACCTTTTTCCTAATTTAAGGCAGTAAACATACCAAAATTTAGTATTGAAACAAGCTTACTTCAATTTGCAAATCCAGGCTCTGGAAGAAAAGGTTTAAAAAAAATTAAAAGCCAGTTAATTCCATTGCTCCCTTTCCTGCTGTAGCAATAAACTGTAAACCTTCATGAGAGTTAACATTTACTCTAGCTAGGTAGTAAAAGAGCAGTATCATAATTGCCAGATTAGTCATACATTTTCTCCCTTGGAGGGAAAAGTCTGAAATTGCCCTTAACGAATTGAAAAATATAAGGAAGATAATTAATGAAAATATTTATAACAGTGATAACTCATAAAAATATAGACAAAATAAGTTTGAACTCAGGTAAATGTTGATTAATCTGGAATCCACATCAGAAAACCATTGTATGTTTACACATTTGACAGCATGTGCTTCAAAGACATACTTGAGATTAATTGAGCATGGAAAGTGTACAAGCTCCTCAAAACAGTGTTCTCCAGTCAAAGTCTGACATGTCCTGATAAAGCCAAAACCAGTATCAACCACATATAAATGCACCTTATCCTAGTAGGAGACAATGATGCAAACCTTAAAAATATACTGGCAGCAATTCCTATTAATTATCAAAAATATAATTCTGGTATTAATTCTGTTTATTTAGGAAAAAAAAATCTGACAGGTATTCACCTGTAAATCATGGTTTTGCTTCCATATTTGCTTGCACTGCAGAGTCATTTTCAACTGTGCTTGCTTTAACAATGAAGTCCAAACAAGGAAATAAATCCCTAAGTATAATTTATCCCCATAAAATGCCAAAGGAATAATGATACAAATCTACACATATATATTTTTTTTTTTCTTAATTTACAATCAGGAAATCACTATGATTATTTAAGAAGCAGATTTTCTAGTGGGCAAAGAAGGGATGGCCAAGTGGTTAGTGGAATATTATTATGGTAACAGAAAGACACACATTTTCTGGAAAGGCTTGTAGACACTCCTCTTTCTTTTTTATGCTGTTCAGATTTGGTCACAAGTACTGTTACATTATTTTTCTTTGCTGTTGTCCCATTCAAGTGTCAACTGATTATTTGCTTTGAGGTATTGCTGGCTTATTGCAAATATGAGAAAAAATAACAAAAATACCAATAACAGCAGCAGTAACAGTTTGAATATTGTTTATTCACAGATTCATTATTATTATTATTATTATTATTACTATTATTACCATTATTACTATTATTACTATTATTTATATTTGTTATTTCTTTTTCACTGTAAGGACTGCCAAAGACTGGCACTGGTTGCCCAAGGAGGTTGTAGAGTCCTCATCTTCAGCGTTGTTAAAAGCCTGAATGAAAGCAGCCCTGAGAAACCTGCTGTTGAGCAAAGCTTTGGAACTAGATGGTCTTCAGTGATCTTTCTATTACAGAGTCACAGAATTATAGAAATTCTGAGTTGGAATGTGCCCACAAGGATCACCCAGTTTTAACTCTCAGTTTTTTTGTACAGGCCAGCACCAACAATCAACCGTGTGCCAGAGAGCGCTGTCTCGCCACAGACATTGTGAGAATTCAGATTTATATTTCCAGATGCTCTGTCCTGGAAATCCTACTGTTTTGCTGACAGCAAATTGTAGATGAAGAGGCATGAGGAAGGAAAAGGATATGGAAAGAATATGGTTAAGCCATATTTGTTCTCATTACAGCATGGGTTTTGGGGGGACTTGAGGAATAGCAAGTAGTCAGCCAAGAAGTCCTGGAGTCCTCACACTGACAGTCAAGCCATCTTGAACAGCTGCCATTTTTTAAGGAATAGAAAAAAAAATTATCAGGAAAAAACAGCTTGACGTCCAGAAAGTCCTTTGGATGGTTGTTTTTTCTTGTTTTGTTGTTGTATGTTTGTTTGTTTGTTCTTAAGTACTACAATTTCTTAAGCTGAATTCAGAAGGGCAGAGTCTTGGAAAAGTATATCCAGGCCATAAAGGAAGGGTTTCAGTTGCCTAAGTATGGGTGTGTGCTGCTGTTTTACACAGGGAAAATACTTCAATCATCACTTGCTGCAGGTCCAGAGAGCCTGGGTTTCCTCTGATTCTGTTAAATAAATTACACATATGTAAAAATCTTGAATGTTATCTGGCATCTCTATTGGTACAAGGTGTGTATTTACCTGGTTGGGATTCAGTTCTCCAGCACTCACAGACATTTTTACTTTTGTGTAGCTGTATCAGCAGTGGACAGATTTATCACATTCTTTTACACAGCCATGCAAAGACATATTTTAACCAAACTGTAAATAACTTCACCAAGCCAATGAGATACGCTAACGGCTTGCTTTCTGTATGCATGTTCACACACTGCTTTGCATAATTATTTCATGAAAAATTTGTCTCTAATGCCTTAAAATACCTCAGCCCTCCTTAGCTGCTAACAATGCTGCCTGCCTATATCTTTGATAAGTGTAGTAATATCAAATAGATGATCTGTGTAACAGGACATGACAGCAGCCTCGAAAAGGCAGAAAGAAAAGCAAATAAAGACCAAGCATTCTCCCACCTTTCAGTCCCAATTTCTGATCCTGGGGTTTAGCTTTGTTATTTCTTCTAATCTGTTTGAAGAAACCACTCCTGGGCAGGGCATCCTTATTGCAAGGATCATTAATTTGAAGAGAGGCGAACGAAAAATAGGGAATTTGTATTTCAGTCACAAAATGGATCAAAGGAAACTTTCCTAGGGCAAGGTGCTGTTGTCAAGATTGTCCTGAAGAAAGGAAAATCATTACAGAGGATTATCTATAACAGTGTTCTCAACCTTTCTTTCAGCTTCTCTACCCCAAGGCAGAAATACAGTGTGACTGATTATGATTACCACACAAGCACACAAGGACTCGCTCTTCCACAGTTACATTTCTGCACGTGTCTTTAGTGTGACGTTATTCCTAAAAATAGACCTGCCACATACATATGCACTCACATATGCTCAACCTTAAGATTATGATGATTACTATTATAAAAATTATAGCAGTAATAATAATAATAATAGCAATGACAACAAAACAACAATAATAATAATCATCATCATCATAATCTCTTTGAGGTCTCAGTGTGACTCAAAACACAGGAAAAAATAAATGATCTGTTTGCAGAATGATATGGCAGGAGATTTATTCCATATTTCTTCCTC